>JAAEAF010001301.1:237018-249024 GCA_011037195.1 Triatoma infestans | reverse complement strand
ATCGACAGAAAACTAAAAAATGCAAATATCTTGGACACTATTGAAAATCGGGCCTGAGTGAATAGAATATTTTTTGTTGCGTTTGAGCTGCTGAATCACCTCCCGAAGTTTCGACCTCTGCTCCGTGTACACCCTGCATATCAAAGTTATAAGAAACGATCTTCAAAGACAGCAACAGTTTACAAACATAATTTATCCAATAAACACATATTGCAACAATAATGATACAGAGATTGCTTCTAACGACCTCATTTCCACTGTTTTCCAGTCCCTTGAGAAGGTTGTCCATACTGAATATAGTAAAATTTAAAGCTAATAAATAATTTGATCAAACATGATTGGCAGATTCAAGAATGCTTTCAGTCTAAAAGATAGTTAAATAACATGTAGTTTATTAAGGAAATTAAATTATAAATGAGACATTATTAGAGCAGTATCTTTTATGCAAAAAATAAACATAAAAAATTAATCACATCATCCAAAAATAATTATAGAAATACTATAAAAACAAAATCTGTTGACAGTGTACATTTTGGACTGTAATTTAAAAAAAAAACTTTGTGTTACAAAAAAATTACATATTTCTACCCAAGATGGGAGGAATTCTTTCTAATTAGTTACTTTTCTTATGGTCCCCTGTTCGGTCGCGATCTCTTTGAGGGATTAACACTATTTCCCGCCTTTTCATCTAACTGAACGCGCTTTTTTTTCTTTGTTGTTTTTGCCGCCGCAAAGGGTATACTTCCTTCCTTTTTCTTCTCGTTTTTATTCATTGCTCTTCTGACTGTTTGAAGTACACAGCTCTGTATGTTTATTCTCCGTTCAGTTTTTTATGTGAAGCAAGTTCTTTTTTCGCCTATTTTGTTTCTCCGTCGCGAGTGTACTTTCTCTCCCAGCGTCATCCGCTGTAAGCGTATTTCTCTTACTGAGCATTAACTGGTTTTACGCCTTCTTCCCCTTCGAGAAGAATACTCATCTAATTTCATCGCCTTTCTGGCTTCTTTGACTTTCTTCAGCGTCATCCGTTGACATCTTACTGCACTCCCTCATCACTCACACATACAACATTCACAATTAAACCTCTTTCACGTACCTCAATTTACACCAACCCCTTTTAAGTCACTTCACCGCAGCCCAGCGCCAACGCGCTTGCTTCCGCTTACATCATCGCCTTCGAAATGAGTTCAGTTTTATATATCTTTCTGTCACTTTTATAACTGTCCCTTTCTCTTCCCCTATCATTTACAAATAACATTATTATTTCTGATTTTGTATATTTATATATCTTATATTTTTATACTTACGTTGATCGTTACCTGACCGCTTCGGGATACGCTCAAAAGCGTACAGTCCCTTTAAAAACAACTTTTATTGGAGTATGCCATCCGTTTTTAGATATAAACATTTCTTTAGAGTAAGTTCGAAGTAGCATAGCTAATAGTGAATTTACCTCCTCGGGTCATAGTACCCGACAATACCTGTACAATTCATGCCAGTTCGATTGCCCTTAATTGTGAAAACCCAAGTTTTTTACTTCTGGTTTTCCTTGGGTAGTGTTCTAATAAACTGATCCTTTTGTCGACTGAGCGGCTCGGTACTATCTCGGGCTTGCATAGGTTTATTGTGAAATCACATGGTTGTTACTTCCGGTTGGTTTCCGGCCATGCAGCTTCTGGGAGCTCATTTAATTATTATCTACAATCATCAGCCAAGCAATAGTGTATTGGTAAACACTCAGGAGTTACAGGCACATAACATTTATTTCCTTATTCCTATTTATCTTCTCCCCTTCGCCCCTGATATGGGCTAAGGACCATGGGTGTTCCAGCACTAGTAACCAGAATTCTGCGTCTCGAGGTAAGCGCCATTCCTTTGGTTTATTGAAAGTGGTAATAAATAATATTTGCTAACCATTATTAAATTTAATTTGTATATTCATTATTTTCATATAATTTTAATATTTTAATGTCCCATTTGCTCAACTATTATTATATATATTATATACAGTCCACTCAATATTTTCACTCAATTTATATTTTAATTTTTACTGTTTTCTATTAAACATAGCCTACCCGAGATATCTCACATCAATTTAAATTATTAATTATCTTTCCAGTGTTTACTATACAGAGCCTATCAATGGTTGAGGTATAGGGTGTAAACAGAGCTCACTTTTAATTTTTATTTTTCCTGTATTTACTAAACAATTATTATTATATTAATATAATATCAATAATAATATTGTTTCAGATGTAGTTAGAACCATTCTGTCACTGTTTAATGAATATAGCAGTAATGATGGGATAATTAAATTATGGTTGGGAACAAAACCTAACATTTTTCTGGCAAATCCAAAACATATTGAGGTAAGAAGGTTTTATCTTTTACAAATATTTTACTGTAATAATGTAATAATTTAGTATTCCATTAAAATCCGTGAATAAATCTTTACATTTTATCTGTTGGAAAAAAAAATGTACTGAAGCATGAAAGTTGTCATGAGAACGAAAGTGTTCATTGTTCATACTAGAGTTCAGATTTGAACATACTACGAGCTAAACGATAAATATCACATTAAATATTAATTTTTTTCTCCAGTAGCTGAAACTATATTAAAAAGAAAGGATATAAAAAGATGTGAAACTTCCAAGTTAATCTCTAAGAGAATGTTGTTTATGAAGTTAAACTTCGTATTGTTGTAAAACATTAGGTTAAAGTTAAGCAATATAATGTTTTCTAATATTTATATCTTCAAGCATATAACCTTTTATCTGGTAGTTTATCCTTTCGTAGCATGCATATTTATTTGGTTCCTGACCGGTTTCGGAATCGATAATGAGTGTAACAGAAACATTAAGTTGAAGTCAACTCTTTATACGAACTTGGTGAATTTGCTCTGACTATGGATGGAAATCCGAAACCGGTCAGGAACCAAATGAATATGCATGCTACGACGAATAACATACTAGACGTTATCCACCAGCATTACGGACTCATCCACATATTCAATATATAATTTTTACTTTCTCTTACTCCTAGTAAGAGGAAGGATTTGTAATCGTGCCAAATTTTTGATATAGAATTTTCACCGGAAATATCCGTTTTGTGGTCCGCTGAGTTCAAAAAGGTGTTTTTTACTTTCTCTTACTCCTAGTAAGAGGAAGTATTGTAATCGTGACAAATTTTCGATATCGAGTTTTCACCGGAACTATCCGTTTTGAGGTCCCCTATTCCAAACAAAGTGGTTTTTTAGCAAATGGTCTGTGTGCGTGTGTGGTGTGTTGTGTGTGTATGTAATGTAATGTATGTATGTATGTTGTGAACAGTATAAGCTCAAAAACGAAAATCGTAGAAAGTTTCAAACTTGATATTACGTTTAGGTACACATGGATCTGACGGTGCGTTATCTGTCAATATTTTCCTACCGGAAGTAACAACTTTACTACGTTGTTTTTTGTTTACGTTTGTTGCGCGCCATTCTTCTCAAAAATGGCTCCGACGATTTTCTTGAAACTTCGTGTACAAAATAAAAATGCAATGATCTACATCTTTTATTTAAAACATTTCTCTGGAAAAATTCATTTAAGGGCACTTTTAGGGGAGGGGTTGGGTTTACAGCTTCCCCTAAAGTGGTAACATAGTTGATTATACAGTTCTATCATCCAAACAAAATTAATTAGAAATAAATAGATGGCCAAAATCCAAGTTTTAAGAAAATTCTTAAGCCGGAAGTGCGCTTTTACTGAACAGCTTTTTCAGCTTTCGACGAATTTCGTTATATTTGGTATACAAACTATAACATTTGTCAATTATAATTTTGAGAACAGGAGTAAGAGAAAGTTGTGTGAGTGTTTCACACCAGATTTTTTTTTGTGTAAATGGTCTGTGTGTGTGTGTATATGTATGTATGTGAACAGCATAGCTCAAAAACGGAAAATCGCAGAAAGTTCAAACTTGATATTCTGTTTGGGTATCACCATGGAATCTGACAGTAGGTCAGCGGTCAAAATTCCTCAACCGGAAGTACCATTTTACTGAATAATTTTTTCACTTTTTTGCAATTTTCTCAAAAATGGCTCCAACGATTTTCTTTAAACTTGGAATATCAACTACACTTACAAAGATCTACAATTTCTATTTGAAACATTTTTCCGGGAAAATGCATTTAAGGACAGTTCTGGGTGGAAGGGGTGGGTGGGTTGTCCTCTAAAGTGTTATTCAGTTATTATACAATTCTATCAGCTAAATATATTGATTAGAATTGAAACTAGAAAATCATAAAAGACTGAAAATAAAGAAGAAAAACTGTTCAGCAACAATTCCGATCAAGCGATTTTTCTTTAAACACAGAGAGTTTTGACAAAAATGTTTAATTCTAATTAATATTAAATCTATTAGAAGAAAACATAATCCCACCACTGACCCAAACCCTTCCCTTAAAGGAATTATTTGGGAAAAGTGTTTGTAATAAGTCATAGACCTTATTATGTATGTAGCGTATATACAAAGTTTAATAAAGAAAAATATTGCAGTCATTTTTGAGAATTTCGCCCCCCCCAAACTTAAAAATCCACTCTATAAAGTAGTACTTCTGGTTGATGAATTTTGACAGCTACTTACAGGCCCACAAGGGGTAACTGTTACATGCAGTTACTTGGGGAGTAGCGACCCCCCACGGGTTACCATAGCTCAGTACTGCATGCATTTCGTCAGAACAGTACACAATACACTTAATCTACATACACTTTAAATTTTAAAGACAAGGACAAACACAGTACACAAACTAGGGTCTCCGTCCCTAGTTAATTGGCGAAAGCCAAGGGAGAAATAAGGGATTAGCTCAGTGGTAGCGCGCTGGATTAGCAATGAGGAGGTCACGGGTTCGAATCCAGCATGCTGCCCTTACATTTTGCTCTTCCTAGGAGCCTCTACGACTCACTGTCCGGTGATGGGCAGGGATGTTTGCAGCTAGGGAACACTGCTTGGAGGCCGGCTGTGCATTAGAGAAGGCTCCGAAGGGTACAATAGAGCATTCAGGTGCAGTGCAATAATTCCCTACAACAATCTACATCTACATCTACATACTAGATCATAGTGCTTGTTAGTTGCTCTTCACTGAATGTTTTTCTTTAAACATTGTATACTATGTGCGCCACATAAATTATCTATTAATTTTTTGTTTTGATGTAATTAATTTTTTCGGGGTTCTGAGGGAACAGTAATGCTAAGCTTTACACTAAATAAGATGTATATTGTATCACTTAATAATATGAAATAGATTATTTAAATCTGGTGCTGTAATTTCATACTTCGAAAAAAAATTGGGTAAACAAAATAGCAAGTTTATGGAAATGCGGTTTTTGAAATGGTCATCATCTTAAGATTCCATTCTTAATAATGCTTTACTTTCCCATTCAATTTCTGTTACTAAAGAATAACTTCTTCAAAGTGAAGATGGTTTTATTCCAGTTTTGGATTTAATCCAGAACTCTATTTGAAGTTTCTGTTAAACCAGTGCCTTGTATTTGTCATAATATCACATAATTAAATCCTTTTCAAATTATATTATGTACATAGGGTAAAGTAAGGAGAGATGACGTACATTTTAAAGTTATGCCAGTGTATTAAAATATAGGTCGATATATGTAATGTAAATAAAAGTAAATCTTATAACACATATCTCAACTACTATATCTACAAAACAATGCTATTACTTTCTCTTACACCTAGTAATTTTTCAAAACAAAGAGATTGGGCAGATGACGCACCATGGGTAGGATAGATGCCGTATCTCTCCTCTGTGAAAGAAACATGGCTGATTCGTAAACACTTTGGTTCTTTGACTATGAGTCCTTAGTAACTTTAACTACAACTTGGAAAACTCTCATTTCAATTGTAATCAGTATAGTATATAAAAATTTAGAAAATGCGTTATAAAAATTCCGTTATATACCAGATATAGCTAAGTCGTATAAATTTTAGTAGAACACACAAAATAACTGAAGAATTTTGCAATACATTCGCTTCTGATGTCTCTACCCTCTGACGCCACTGGTGGCAAACAACAGAAGTAAAGGCTGCGTCTTCTTCCCTAAACCCTCATCACTCCTAACTTTACCCTATATAATTTTTTTTTTTTTTTTAATCATATATTTATAATGGGTTAAACTTCTAATTTTTATTTAGACAGTATTAAATAGTCAAGATGCAATAAATAAAGACGACGGTTATAATCGCATCGGTTTATTAGGAAATGGAATATTTGTCAAAAATGGTAAGTAAATATTTAATGAACTTTATTTATTTTTTAAGAAACAATATAATTACGATTGTGAAATCCGAGTTAATTTTTTATTTTTCTTTCAGGTCCAGAATGGCATGAATTGCGTAAACCATTAGATAGCTTACTCACCAAAAAAATGATTAAATCAAATATACATATGTTCCATAAAAAAGCATTGACATTGTGTAATGTATTAAACAAATATGCTGATACAGAAACTAATATTAATTTAAGAGAATATATGACAAATTACAGTTTTGATACTTTATGTGGTGAGTATGTAATATATAATAAATAAAAAATTTAATTTTAACATGATTATTTTAAGATGAATTTATTTTTAAGAAAGATAAATATCTCTATTTGAAATTTGAAACAATTTCTCAATATGAAACAATAATAATAATAATAATATAATTCATTAAAAACACAAAATAAACATTTCTACAGCAAAAATGAAAACACAAGTATATACGGCTTGGGAAACCCGTCAGCCAGAGATATGAAACAATTATAATAATAAATAAATAAATTATAATATATAAATATTACAAATATTTATATATTATAATAAATGAATATTAAATAACAAAATAATTTTATTTAGTCTATTTTAAACTAAATGAAACTATTTTATTTAGTCCATCTTGCCCGCTAGGAATATCTGTTGCATGCAGATTCTTGGGAAACAGCGAACCCACGGTTACCACAGCTCAATAGTCCATGCACTTCGTCAGAACAGTAGGTATACAATACACTTAAACTACATAAACTTTTGATTAAAGACAAGGACAAACACAGTACACAAACTAGGGTCTCGTTAATTGGCGTAAGCCAAGGAAGAAGGAAAGAATTAGCTCAATGGTAGCGCGCTGGACTAGCAACGCGAAGGCCTCGAGTTCGGATCCAGCATACTGCTCTTACATTTTCTCTTCCTATGAGCCTCTACAGCTCATTGTCCGGCGATAGGCAGTGCTGTCTGTAGCTAGAGAAAACTGCTCGGAGGCCGGCAGTGCACTGAGTTGTCTCCAGGTTAACGTAATTGAGAAAAACCATTGGCCCTATAATAGATCCTTGTGGAACTCCTGTAGTCATTTTGTGACGTTGTGACAAAGCCATATTGTAGGATACGCGAAATTCTCTAACAGTAAGGTAGTAGTTAATTACTTTATTAATATAAGGTGGGAAATTATATTACATTAGTCTACAAACCAATCCGTTGCGCCATACAGTATCAAATACCTCTTGAATGTTCAACAAGATCATACTGGCAAGAGGCGCTGGTTGAATGCCTCAGTTGTATCGTGTAAGACCATGGTTAATTGAGCAATAGTGGACAGACCTGCTCTAAACCCAAACGCTCTTCTTTAATGATCTGATTGGCATCCGAGTGGCGATTAATTCTAGTTAACAAGATCTTCCCTAAAATTTTGCTGATAGAACTGAGCATACTGATAGGCCTTTAGTTGTTAGAGTCGGGTTTAAGTAAGAGGATTATTTTAGAGGTATTCCAGGTAATAGGAAAATAACCAAGAATTAGAGACTTGTTGTGAAATAAGTTAGGAGTTCAATGGCCTTGCGAGAAAATATGCTAACAATTTATTTTGGACATTATCCGTACCAGGTGCTTTTCTATACTTCCTTGACATAATAACCCTCGAGATTTCTTTAGGGGAAGCAAGATCGTCGTCAGTTGGCTAATACTGGTAGCCACTGAGGCAGGATCTCACTTTGCGTTCTATTTTACTTTGATGGTGGGGAAAACCCATATCATCATTCTTCTTATGTACGAGGGGCATTCAATAAATAAGAGACAAATCGCTGTAGCTCAAAAAACGATTTATTTTATCAATACAAAACTTTGGGTACTTTTCAACATAGCCCCCAGCAACTTGTCCCATCATTCTTCTAATTTGTGTATGCTCTGGCGTAGTAGTCTTTGGGTTGATCTCGAACCACTTTTATACCTGATTTTTAACTTCTTCATTGGATTGAATTTGTTTGCTACGTTGAGCCTCTTTAACGGGTTTAAAAACATGGAAGTGAGGTTTTCCACCCCGATGGGGTGAGGTTGGAGATTTGGAAGGATCTTCCACTTCACATTTTCTTGGTTTCTTTTTGGATGACCGTAAGTTGTCTTGGAATCCATCTCGTATAAGTTTTCTTGTACTGCAGTTTATTATTAATAATATTATGGACAGTTCTAAAATTCGCGTGCTCTTCTTCTGCAGTAATATGCCTGTTGTCCCAAATTAACGCGTTAATGCGAGATTTGAGGGAGGAAGTTGTAATTTCAGCGGTTGTCCACTTCGTGCGCTCGTCACAGACACTTACACGACCACTTTTAAATTATCCTACCCATTTGTAAACGTTCGAACGGTTCAAACAGTTATTCCCGTAAACTTTCAACGTTCTTTCGTGGATACCTTATTATATCCTCTGCAACTAAAAATCTAATCACTGAGCCTTGTCTTTCGAGGAGCAATGCTCGAGCGGACTCGCCATTGTTAGCGAATACATTTGAGGTTATGCTCTTCAAATATTCTCGAACAGTTGATGAAAAATTAAGTCAAACGATGCGAGCTTGATGCATTGAAACTATTGTATTGATTTAACAAACTGTGAGCTACAGCGATTTGTCTTGTTACTTATTGAATAACCCTCGTACCTCCTCCAAAAATTCAGCCATGTTGGTTGCTTTGTCAGCGTCCAAACAAGCGTGGGCATTATTATGAATAGTAGGAGAATTACATTCCATACTATTATGTGATTTCCTAAAGAATTTTGGGGGTCTTAGTTAGCAAGGAAGCTTTTCCACCTACTATTTCGCCATAACAGAACTTTTTGCTTAACGATGTGTTGTAATCGATTCAGTAATGATTTTTTGGGGCTTGATCTATGTTTTTGAAACAAATTCTAATTCTATTTTATAAGCGTATTAACGTTTGAATATTATTCGGAAGATGTAAGTGAGAGTCGTCTAGAGAGTACCCCGGGATAGATTTCATGGTAGCATATTCAGATTTTAGTAAATGCTACCATTCATTCTCGATGGTGACTGCGTCATTTATTTAATATGAAAATCTATTTTATTATTAATTGTTTGTATGTATAAGTGCCAGTTAGCATTCTTGAAATAAAAAACTGCAATAGATGGAATCTTAAGAGGAGTGATTGGATTATGATTACTGGGGATGAGTAATTTGATAAATTTTTAATTATTGATATATTCATGGGGCTATAGTTAGCTGGAAGAATGTAAGTAGGTAAATAGGGTGTATTCAGGACAAAATTATGTTCTAATGTTAAGTCTAGCAAATGTTCATCTGCACTATTATTGTTTCTACAACTCAAAGCCACGTTTTTAGCATTAAAATCCCCTATAAAGTATAAATTTGTTGGGCAGAGCGAGTAAATCCAATATACCTTTATCATACCATCTCTTATCAGGAAGCCTTATAACAAGAGACAATGAATACAGGCACAGAAGTGAAGTACACTTTAATTACAATGGCCTCGACAGAAGCAAGTTGAGGCAGTGGTACATGCATGCTTGACATTACGCCTCACAGCAATAACCACAGCGCCACTACTCACCTGCCTATCTTTTTTATATAAAGAATAACCATTAAATTTTATTTTCTTATTTGGTGCAAGTTTAGTCTTGTTTAAGGCATATTCATTAATATTCATATTAAGTAAGGAATGAATTAGTTCATCTTTTTTGTCATAGACGGAATTAGCGTTCCATTAAAGGAGTTTTAAGTAGTATGGAAGTAAAATTCATTAGGAAAAAGTGAAAATAGACTCGGCTAATATAGCTAATTTTTAAATATTTGTCAGGAGCAGATTTTTTTTGTAGTTAAATGGATTTGGTTTTGAATATTATCTTATTAAAATAAAAAAAGTCTCTTTTAAAGATTTAAACAACGAGAACATTGATGTGCCTTCATTAGTTGAAGTTGTCAATTGTCGCTGCTCCTGGTTAGAGCCCCAGCGAGTAGAGGAAGTTGGCAGTTGACTACGAGCATTGTTATTATTTTTATTTAAACTTGGAAATTTTGCTGAGTCCAGCAGTGAAGACGGATTCAATAAACTTAAGTAAATGATACACATTCATTCTCGATGATGACTGCGTCATTCATTTGAGTATAAATTTCTATTTTATTATTAATTGTTTGTCTGTATAAGTGCCAGTTAGCATTCTTGAAATCAAAAACTGCAATAGGTGTAATCTTGAGAGGAGTATCATGAATCTGAAAAGTGACTGGATTATGATTACTGGAGGCTGATTATGAGTTGGCTGTGGCATGAAGAGGGTTACGATGTTTTTTCCTGGCCTCTGCGGCGACAATAACTAGACATTGGTTACTAGAGGATCTGTGAGTCCCACCGAAATTAACATACTTCAAGCAGACCTCAACATTCCACTAGAGACATTCTTTAGTATCATGACTGCAAACACATGCTCACATTTTGGGGACTTGAAACAGTGCAGTGCCAAATGGCCAACGCTTTGACATCTGAAGCATCTTATTATCATGTCCTTACTGCTGTATTTTTGCCAGTGAACACGGCAATAAGCTATGGCACGGCACGTACGTTAAGAATATCCTTAATGAGTACACATTTTTTAAAGGTAATTGCAAATACAGGCAATTTGCTGTTACAGTAGGTCTTTTTTGTAGAATTGTTCTATCTTCTCAATTCGTAGCCCCTGAACGGCCAAATCTTCTTTAACTTCATCAGGACTTATAGTGGAGGGTAGATTAACGACCATTTTATGTCCAAGCTCAGTTTTAGGGATGTAGTTGTGGAATTCAATTCCAGCCTTCATGACATAATCTTTGGGAAAAGTAGTATAATCGTGCATAGTCTGTGTATACACAATTATTATGTCTATTTTATATTTACATTCAATTTTTCCTGTTAACTTCGAAGTTATTTCAACTTAATAACCGCGAGTGGTTTTTAAATTGAGAATATATTACAAAGATGGGGGCATCTCAAATTTAATTTTAGACAAAAGTTTAGTTTTTTCTTGAACAACAAGAAGAAAGTATTTATCTGTGTTTGCGTTATCGTTCATCGTCTGATAGAAGCGTATATTTATCAGGAATAGCTTACTCCAAATTTTAAGGTACCAGAGCTAGTTATGGCTTTTCATTTTTTTATTTGCGTAGAAAATTCGTGTAAAACCAATTTCATCAGGCTAGTGCAGAGAAGTGATGTTAATACTGTCATTAATCTTACTTACCTACTCGGCCGGCGACTGGCCACTACTAGTGGGACACTTGTTAGTTACAGTACATGTAGTAGTTAGTGGGATGGGAGCATTATTACTCCCACCACTGACCTTACCCACACCAACATGTATCTCACCAGCCTGCTGTGTATCACCTCAAACACTATTGTTTATTGCAGTTCGTATTGTCAAAAATAGAAAAATAGAAAAAAATTATACGGCTAGCTCTTCACTAAGTCAATAATGTATTCTTTCAACGAAATAAGAAATGTTCATAAATAGGGTTAATCAGATAACTAACTATAATCACTCAAAAATAATTAGATACAATAACGGCCAATATTTGAACTGTTTGTTGTGGTGGTTGGTTCCGCAGAGCTGGAAAGCATCAGAGACATTTTCCGTGGTAGCCTGTTTCATTTTGTGGTCATCGACCGGTTTCGGGCGTTCGCCCATCTTCAGGATGCGTTTTTCAGAC